>SZVJ01000032.1:0-22274 GCA_029467805.1 Pleurotus eryngii var. eryngii
TTCTGGGGGGGGATTATATAGACGTAGCACAACTAGGGGAAATAGGAGTGAAAAGGGGGAAAAAGAGATCGGAGTTAAGAAAAGAAGTTAAGGATAGATAAATCCCAACGCCACATACAGACTACTCAAAAGGGAATAATGTGTAGGTAGACACAAACAAATAGTAAACTGACGGGGACAAGTAATACTGAGGACGAAGGGATTAACCTGAGAGTTATACTCGCAATGGCTCCAATAATACAAAACTGCAATATGAAAATCAACTGATTGAAGCTCTAGATAGACGTTTATGCTGATCACTTCAATATTATAAACACCTAAGAATCTTCGATAGTGTGCTAATGCTAGCCAGCAACGGTTCTATACGAAATCAATATAACTGGGGAGCAATCACTTAAAGTTTAAAAGGACTTAGAGGTGTACACAAGAACACTTAATCTTATTTCTCTAGCAAGGGTGTCACATGGTCAAAAGTACTCAATTACAAACAATCAAGTTCTATTCTTTTACTTGTAACCTAACAGTAATATTCTACTTAAAAGTACGTACTGCAAAAGGAATGGAGGAAAGAGGATGCGGATATGAAGGAAGGGGAAGGGAATGAAGTGAATCTACTCTCAAAATTTCTCAATGCCTATCTACTACATTTGGGGGGTATATAGACTCAAGGGAGGGGAGGCGCTGTTGTGCAGTGCCAAACACTCAAGGCTATGCTTTATAAATGACTCTTATATGACTCCATATGACTCTATATGATCATATGCCATAGACTCTAATGACTCACTGCCATATGACTCTATCTGACTCATATGTCATATGAACCATGTTGGTCATAGAACGCAATGAAGTCTTACTGTCATATGACTATACTTGGAAGAGTAGATCTTTGATTGGTAATAGCTAAGCCCTAAATAAATGATTTACTCACTGGCCTATTGGGGTCTAATCATACATTCTAGCTATTCTCAAATCCTATGAATCATAGCTATATGAAGTTATTTAACTGAGCAAGAATGTAGAATAATAATTAGGGGTCCCAGGGTTGATAGGGGAATAGGGTAAAAAGAAATAATGTTATATCATAATGGGAGGTCCATTGATTGATTCAACTCCAACATATGTTCTGGTTTATAGTAGCATATGCATAGCCACAAAACACAATATTCGAGTAGCATATGAAATAGAGCTACAAAACCAAATATTCAGGTCACTTACTTGACAAATTCCAAGGTGAAGTATGACATCTGCAGCAACATTAAATCAATCGTACTCGATTGCCAACTCAATTTTGTTCACACGTCCACAATTTGAACGACAGGTAAATTCCACAAAGGTATGCCATTCATCAGGGTGCCTGGGGAAATGATTTTGACAAAAGGTATGAGTCAAAACGATGTTGATATACGTTATGAAAGAATGATCCATCCATTCTTTGGCGGGCCACAGCGGAATCATTAACGCGGGGTGCGTAGAAATAGTGGTTATGATGACCATATTTTTTTGTTTTTCGAGTCTATAGTGGTTCTGTCAAAATATGACTGCCTAAAGCATTTTTTGTATCAGACGTGGTGTTTATACATTGGTTGAACGTGAAAAATAAATCCTTTTTCTTCAGAGGACGTATTATCCGCTTTAATGCTTTGTTTATTCTTTCATCAGGATGATAGCATGTTTGAGCAGGAAGCATAGTATAATAGAATCAGAATTACTATGGAGATTAGCATGCAAAAAACTTTTGGTACTTTAACGTCATAGATACGATACACCTGTGGGACTCAAAACAATTGTTAGGGTGACGAGGCCATTTATCCTTATGTGGGGGGGGTGTCCGATATTAATCTGGCTTTTAATCCAATATCCATGTTTCTTTCGTGGTGTTTATGATAATTGTATTCCTGCTTATATCTCTTTTCTTTTGGCTATTCATTTTTTTTTATGATTGATGAAATGCTGGTCATAATGATAATGCTGATGTGCAGGCAACATTAAGTAAGAAAAACGGTGCAGGCAACATTAAATATCCACTCTTATATGTTTCTTTGCCTCTATGATCATTTACGACTTAAATGATGATTTATGAAGAAGAATAATTGACCAGCAGTATTATAAAATGTTAAATAACGAATCAGAATATTAGGTTCTGAAAGTATAAAAATCCTACGAAGTATGCGTTCTTTAAGGCTTTTCCAAACGATCATGCAGGATAAACTAAAATCTCCAGGCATCAAATCCAAGCTTGATACTAGAATAGGATAATTCCATGAGCAATGGGGGGTCTTGCCATGAATACGGAATACGACACACAAAATATACCTGCCACACATTAACTTTATGCTCGATATATGCCCTAGTCCTTTCTTTGGCACTTCGATCCAATCTCCAACATTATAAAGTCGATGTTTTGGAATGCGAGGGATCTGACTCTCTCCCCTGGCCTAATTTCTACCTTTCTTTCTTAGACGCTGAAATATTTGGCGAGGATCCAGTAACAGGGCAAACAAAACCTGTTGCTCCATGGAGGGACAGAGAAGAAGCTGGGCACATCAATGATGGTTTCTGGTTTTGGTAAACCTTCCAATGAGGCATGATGGCCAACGAAGTCGGGTCTGATGGTGGTGGTGTGTGTGATAGGCACAGGGGGAATTCTGTAAAGGGACGTTATGTGATGATGGCGTTAGTAATAATGAGTGGTGGTGATTATAGTGAAGGCAGCTTCACTAATAGAACTGTTGCGAGATGCAACATTACTGGTACGGAGCGTAGGTGCTGTGGTGCGATGTCGAAAGGAATGGGAAAAGGGAATGGTGGTGGGAGTGCGCTCGTTTTTTATACCAGGGGTCATACCCGCTTAACAATTTCTATATCGGGGTTCTTCTTCGTCAGACTTCAAGGGGCTGTTTCTTTCTTCTAATTCGTCTCTGACAATTCTTCTATGCTGTTCCGATTCAGAATGGGGTAATCTCTAGAAAGATAACTCATATACGGAATGCGACAAAAGGGCTTAGCTAATATGGTGCCATCTAATTCTTGTACACATAGTTTCCATTAAGAGTTTTCTTTCTACAACTTGATAGGGGCCGAGGATACGTGGTTGCGGTCTCATGGCAACTAATGTATCTCCATCTGACTTTTCCTTACTAGTACCAAATCTCCAACATTTTATCAAGTAGTTTTTCTGAATACGATGTTTGACAGTCTCATAAATTGTCTCTAGATTGCATCTAGCTTTCTTGAGAGTCTCTGAGGCAGCAATGATATCATTAGGACGTGTCTCAATTGTTGATTGAATTGCGTAATGTCAAATAACTCTGCGTTGATCCGATTTCTGGTTTGAGCGTTACAAGAAAACTGTTCCTAAGTCCAACGGTAGGACTGGGTGTATTGGCCAAAGTGTGAAACAGCTAGTAGGTGAATAACAGTTACTGAGCTGACAGTTACTATAGGTTCTGCAAAGTACGGCGCCAACTCACTTGTTTATGCCATTGAATAATTGTTCCATCAAAAATCGTTTGGGGAAGATTTATTATAGCTTCTGATGAGGGATATAGGGTTTCCTCTTTCCACGACTCATTAAGCTGTTTCTTTTGTTATATGGAGTAAGTTTAACATGTGGAATTCCAAGTCGTTTTTATGATGTCTGCAAATGCTCCTTCTAGCTCAGAGCCATTTTATCAGTAAACAACCGACCAATGGTTCCGTATCTATAATAATCTGTTCCAGAAAGGGAATTTGGCAAGTCCAGCTGAAAATTTATTTCGTTTTGTAAGGCTCTAGCTTCTGTTACGCCCGTAAGATCATCCTTAGCAGCTACAATAAATTTATATCCTCCACATTTGCATTTCATAAGGTAATATAGACCTTTTCAAAGATTCGTACAGGTGCAGATATTTCATAAGGCATCTTGAATAACTTTGTATTCGGATCTGGAATCCATGACATGATGCTATATAAAAATAAATGAAACATCTGCACGAAGACTGGGCCCAATAGAATCTCAGCTGAAGTAATTCCAAAACAGGCTTGTTCTCCTTTATGTCCTAGTTTGTCATGTGCCTGGTATAGAATTTTCTCCTTTTGACTTTGATCAATAATAACATGAAGAGGAGATCTTGTGTGTCCGTCTATATAATTCTCCATCATAAAGAAAAGAATGGTTAGCTTTCTTTAGGAACCTATCTTGATCTGGCGGATAGTATCCAAAGATGGTGGTTAACTCCGAAGTCTTAAATATGTACTAATGTCCGAAACATAGTTCAATGAGAGGCCTAATGAGAGGTAGAATGAGGGGAATACATAGGGTGAATATAGCGGCTTTTCATATGAAAGGTTATCTGAATCGAAGGGATTTGGCATGAATAATGGTAGTGCAATTTCATCAAGCCATTTCTTCATCTTCTGGCACGAACTCGTTTCTGGGTTGGGTTGTCTCTTGATAGTGCATCTGGACCTTTGAACTTGGACACCGGGTTACATGAACTAGTGGAATCAAACATTAGAATGCCTTGAATCCACCGATTTCTAGCATTACTAGGTTGTAAGTCTGGTTCTTTAGCATACCTTTAATATATTTTGCATCTACTTCCACAATTAGTTTCTTGCACCAATTATGTGGAGACGCCAGTGTCTAGTGCACGATATAGTCCATACAATTCCAACTTAGGTTGGGAAGGGATACCTAGCTTGAGTACTGTCCATAGGGATAGATCCATAACGAGCAGGTCTGCGTTTTCCATTAATCATCTTCTGTGAGAGTATAAAAGCCTGTTGCAATATAACTAGTGTCCCACTGATAAGATAATGGTCTATCCGAGGAATTAATCAATAGGACGTAAGGCTGGTGTGATGAGACTTTAATTTGAGAGATCAAATGCTTGTTGACGTCTTTCTGTCCATTCAAAAACTGCGTCTTATGTACGAGTTCGGTCAATGGTCGGGCTAATGCAGAAGAATAATCTGGATCAATATCCTAACTGTTCACATCCGAGGAATCCCTAACTTCTTTGGAGAAGTTAGTTGAGGCCACTCAGAATCTTGCCAACTCTATCATCATCTGGACACCGTCCTGAGGACGGTGTACATTTTGTCCTACAATTAAAAAACTTCTTGTCTGCCAAATCTGTGTCTTCTTGCAGAAAATGTTGCCACCTGCCACATTAATGCGGTGCATAATTCTATGAACATTTGAAGCATGTTCCCAAATAACCTGCGAATTCCTGGATTCTCAGGTAAGGTTTCTGGCTCACCATTAGAGTCTAAATACTGAGTTTTAGGTCCTCTCAATAGGGCCAAATCATCAATAAAGATATTCGCAAACATGTGGTATTTCATCTTGAAGAATAGCATCATACATTTCTGAAATTCCGTAGGTGAGTTGGTATATCCCTGGTAAGGCAGTCGTAAGTCTCAATAATCCTAATGGAGTCCAACAATGCTGTCATATCACGAGAGGTACGTTCTACGATACGAGCATCAAATCCCCAATAAAGATCAAAATGTAGTACAGACTTCACATTCCTGCATACGGTTCTACAAAATCGACATATAGGGTAATAGTCCTGCATCACGAATTGATATAGCATTTAGGGGGTCTAAGATCATGAATAAATCTTAACGATCTTTTCTTTAGTACACAAAACCAATTCTACATCGATATGATGATTGACATGGCTCATATCACTCCAGCATCTCTATCTTACTCCAAGCATTTCAAACAACTTTATCTTTAATGCCTGGGGGTGGTATAGGAATGTCTGTATTCCCATGGTGTGTGCGGTATGTGGGCATAAGTAATCCGAAAAATAGTCTTGCGTAATGTTCCTCTATCTGTTTCTTCAAATGCTAGAGACATTTCATTGACTTGAAGTATTATGATTTGAATAACTTTTCTTCTTCTGGCCTGAGAAAGTTATTCTTATTACTTCCATGCCTTTCATCTTTCTAGAGTTCAACCGTTTTCCTGGTACGAATTCTGGTGGTGGTTTTTTGAAAAGCTGAGGTAAGGAAGCTAGCTAACGGATCCTCAGGAAAGCTACGTGTGACTTTGACATCCTCAGGATACACTCCTGAGATGGATGAATCTTTCAGCTACCCGTTAGGCCGTAAGTTAAAGCTTTAAAACTCAAAGTCAGATGGAGTATCACTTTCTGTAGGAAGAAAGGACAAGAAAGATACGATTTTCTTCAATTCCAGTTATATCATTAGCAAAGTTCATGGAAGGATATGCTGTATCTCATCATCTATTGCGTCTGTACTGTAGAAGAAAGAAACCTTGGTCTGGTGTATAATTTAATTTCGAAGTATCTTGGTGGAATCATTAATGACTATAAGTCCAACCAAGGATGATGATGTCTCCGAATTAGAATCTTGAGGTAATAACACTGAGAATATAATCTTTGTGTTATTCTGAAAGATCATAGAAGGAACATGAGGAACACTTGATTACCAGTTACTTCACCGTTCCCCCTAACAAAACCATCATACTCTAATATATTCACTCCATATTCAGTTTACCGCCATTTTAAAAGCGTTTAACCAGTGGTCATTCGTAAGAAAAGAATCTACGACTTTTTTCCAAGTTGAATATTTTGTCTGATAACCCCAGTATTATCAAAAACACAACCAGTAGAAAACATGATATTGACTGATCTACTAAAGATAGTGAAGTCAATATCAAGAGCCCTAATAGAAGGAAGAAATAATAGGTACAAAAATATACAAGTCCAAAACTGATTTGAAACTTTTAGGAAATACTGAAAAGAGGAAGGTAAGGAAAGTCCAACATGGTACGTAGCATGCTGTTATATGTAGAAGTAACAAGAAAGAAATAGTCCGTACAAAATACAAATAGAAGAAGGGAAAGTAGTCCATTCTGAAGTTTGGAGAAAGAATTGGTTGCAAGGTTGTATAAAGTCGAACCAAATGTCCATACTGAACGTATGTAGGTAATGGAATGAGAAAGAATGTTCAAAATGAAAGATTAATTTGTAATTATCCTCATCTTCATTTTCCTTACATTTGTTCCGAGGATTCTGTTATCAAATAAACAGAGAGTCTTCCTCTATGATTCTGAGTTCCTCGCAGTATAGCTTCAATAGGGGAATGTGAGATGGAATTCAAACGAGCTAGTAGATGAAGCTGGGATGTCGCCATGATTATACGTTCGTGCAGATGAGGTGGTGGTTCGGTTCAATACGTGGATGATAGTAATGCAAGGAGGAGTGTGGTCGATAAATAGCGGCATTGTCCTTGATGGTTCATCAGTCCTGAATGGTTGCATTTTACTGATTGAGAAGTGATTGTCGCCAGATTGAGCAGGAGCGATGTCAAGGAGACCCACGCTCGACTGCGAGCCTAAGGTAGCAGAGTTCAGTTCTTCCTCATACGTCGAGGTAACGGAGGAGGTTGTTTCCAGAGGTTGCGGCGGTGCGTTTCCAGATTGAGTGTGCGTAGATAGTCATTTAATTCGTACTCGTTTGATGACGCAACTGAGATCACTTGATCGATCAAGGGTCGGTTGGTATATGCTTGGGCGGCTGTCGTCGATAAGTTGTGCATGATAATGTGTATCACAAAACGATGTACGCATGCTGGGAAGGTCGGTAGAGGTTCCAATATCGAAATAAATGGTTGGGAGGGGTGGCCATTGAGTAATGGTAGCTGCGAGACGAGTAGAGCTTTGGAAGAAGGTGATCGATTATGGGATCGATCATGGGGTAATCTTCATGTCCAGGGACAGCATGAAGCGATCCAGTGTACAAAATGACTGGTAGATCTCGTTGATAACAGAATATAAGCCTATAACTTCTAGAAACTTCATAAAGTAGTCGTATAGATGCGTACACAAGCTGCGGAAGGCTTGGTAATGCAAATGCAACGGTTTAAAAATAGGCTAGAGCTGGTTGACACCATAATACTACCTTATGGAATAATTCCATTGAAGTCCTAAGTGAATTAAGCCAATTCTGAAGCATACCATATGGATTACAGTTGTACAGGTTTACTTCCATTGTGTCGAAGTAGTTCTGTAAAGGATACAGAAGTCGATGGGTATCGCTATACCAAATTCCGTTGTCGTCTCGACCTCCTAGGGATGAAAAACGGTTCTGATTTTCTAGAAAATTCGTCATATTTTTCCTGCCTGGACATTGAATGTATAAGCTTCTGAATGAGTCTCAGAATTTTCTATCTCGTCCTCAATCTCAGATTCTGTATCAGAATCGAAAAATGAGTCATAGGGGTCCTCCTGATAGGGGAAAGGAGTCATTGAAGCTAGTAGTGAGTGAAGTCTCTACACGTGCTGGGGCGAGTTGCTGTTGGCAATTCTAACTTTCTACCAGGTCTCCCTGTGTAGGAAAAAACTAGGTAGCACCTGTATCTCGTGTTCAATGCTGACTTGATTTTCATACTTGCCTATGGTCCTGCCTAATAATGCTTGGAATGGTAATTTTCACCCATATAAAAATCTGCAATGGTTTCTATATCACCATTTCGTAACCGAAACTCCACGGATCAGTCCTTTAAGTTCTTTTTGCATGCACCGCTACTAGCCACAATAATTTGTCTACTGTGTCTGGTTCAATAGGCGATCTAATAAAATCAGGTACAAGATCTGCATTACTATATTAAGCTGTGATCCAGTGTCTATAATTGATTCTATTGGCGTGGTACTACCATCACAACTCCATTGAGTATAGATCAAATTACCAGCGTGGTTAATGATTACTATTTTGTAAATGTACCTGACTAGGTAATGAAGGTGGCGCAACTGAGGTGCTAGATCCAAACTAAATGAGCTTTAGCGTTTGAGTTGCGATGATCGAACTTGATTCCTAATTTGTGATATTTTAGGTTGTGCTTCCGTTTAGGTCCTGATTTGGGAGATTTTCCATTGGCGTGTGTTACTAGGTTAGATCCGGTTCCAGATTGGGGATTTCTTTCTTTTAACTGTTCCGAAAAAGCTCTGAGAGTTCCCTTGATGCACCCAATTAACTTACTAAGAGGTACATGGACTGTCATATCTAGTACGTCTCGTATCATTTCTGAATGTCTGTTTGAATAGATAACTCTGATTGCCGGGGTTGTGCTTTCTGTCTGGAGATCTTGAGATGTTGGTTTTGATTCTACCGTGTTTTCTATTGAGTCAGATCTTTCATAATAATATCCTCATTGGAAGGTGGGATGTATACGAGGTGTTCTGACATCAATAGGCTTATTACTGGTAAATTTGCTGGCCGAAATGTTGTTTGTGTTCTTGATTGATTTATACTTGGCGGTCTTGATCGAGTATTCATGGGTGGTGTGGGTTCTCCTTATTCAACAATGTGGTGAGGCTGTTGGCTCTTCAATAGACTGACTCTAGTAGAATAGTCTTTTTTCTCTACCCTTTGTGCAGGATAGACGGCTGCTGAAGATTGGACTGGGTTAAAGATTCATCAAAATCATAATCATCCAAATAGTCTTCTGACATATATTCTTCGAGTCTAGTGCTACGAAGTGTGACGTAAAGGTTGCTGACGTCTTTTCAAGACATCCACAAGAGGATGTGGGGTCCAAATGAAAGAACTGTTCCATCTCGAAGTGCGATTTTTTCCAGTTCCATTTCTAATATTGTACCTGCTCTGAATAACTCAGTAGCTTTGGAACATCCTCTAATAGTATGTCCAAATTCTCCGCATACATAACACTTCAATGGTTCTGCATTGCCACCTGTAAGAATAGGGGGTCGTGCATTAACTGTAGATGAACGTGGGTGGTGCAGAATAATTATAACTTGTGGTTGATCTGCAAATGAAAACTCTAGTCTGTGGTCTTCTGGAAGTAGACGATTAAGTGCTGGTGGGCTCATAATATCCACAACCATTGGGTCTAAATTTAATAGCCTTATAATAGACTACTGCAATCCGGGATCTGAAATGTCCATATTGCTCATTTGTGAATAAGCTGTTCTACTTCATCCTGATTTTCATCAGTGTCTTTATAGGATTTAGAATAGCGACCATGTTCTTATGATTTAGAAGACCTATTCTTCTTCTTATTATCTGCTTCAGAATCACCATCATCTTTTCTAGATGTCTGGAATGGAATTTACGGTGTTCTCGATGTTTCCTAGATTTCGACGACGGTCGCTATCTGTAGAGTCATCATCAGAGTCATCAGACTCTGTCTGTATATAACCAATCTGGTCTCTCGTATGATTCCCATAAGACTATACTCAAATCGATTTCGTTCAAGCAGCCTTCAGCTATACTAGATACTAAATCAATAGGATAAGCTTTTTTAGGAGTCAGAGTCGGATTATTAGTAGCAAATAACCGTATTTCTATATCCTGTCTGAATTTGCGATGAATTCCTTGCCAAAAAATATCCAGCTTCCATTTCTTTGGTAACTTTATCTCTGGACCTAAGCCATCCGGCTTTCGTAAGGAATTCACGTTGATATTCTTTCCATGTAGCAAGATCAATGATTTTGATATGCTGCCATTCTCAGCTAGTTCTGCTAAACTGATCTGGTATATAGCTAGTCTCGTCAAGATGCCATCATAGTAACTTGAGTACATCCTTCTCTAATTGTGCCCATGTCCACGTTGATAACTAGGCAGTGATTCTATGAATAGTCTCACAGGTCTGCTTACAATAATCAACCAGTCTTTCACACTTTTCTTGTGGATCAACCCTAAATTATAGGCGGCACAGAGACGGTTTATACTTTCTGATAAATGTTGACCAAATCGAAATCTCCTTTAAAAAAAACGCTTAGGAGCCAGCTTTCTCTCCTGGACCAGGCATCATGTCTGGTGATCTGCCTTTGGCATAATCATAACGTAAATGGGGAGGTTCATCACGGTTGTAAACTAACATCAGATAGTTCTGTGAAGTTAGATTCCGGTGAGGAATCAAAATAGTACGAGTGGTTCTCTCATCTGAGAGAAATCAATATTTTGACGGGGGGAAGGGACATTATAAGGATTGGCGGATGTAGATGGAAGAGGGTTGGTGGACATAGTAATGTCTAATAGCGATGATTGGTAGAAACAATAAGCCAATATTAACGAAGGTAATCCTCGTCCTCGGTGGGTCACCAATTTTTTTTGTCACACTCAGTGGGGTTTTCACTAAAGCTTTGGATGTAGTCGGATCAGTCTAGATAGATCTCGGACAGTCACCCAGTTGTTGCAGGCTAGAGGTGTGTTATCGATAGTGATGGCTTTTGGGGGGGATTATACTACGAAGTAGTTACAAATAGGAATATATATAGGGGAAATAGGAGTGAAAAAAGGGGAAAAAGATCGGAGGTAAGAACAAGAGTTAAGATAAACTTCCCAACGCAACAATACAGACTACTCACAAAGTGAATAATGTGTAGGTAGACACAAACAAATAGTAAACTGACTGGGACAAGTAATACTGAGACGAGGATAAGTCCTGACTGAGTATACTAGCAATGGCTCCAATAATACAAAACTGCAATATGACAATTCAACTGATTGAAGCTCTAGATCAGACGTTTCTGCTAGATCACTTCCAATATTTACTAAACACCTATAGAATCGTTCTATAGTCTAATGCTTAGCCAGCAACGGTCTATACGAAATCAATAAACTGGGGAGCAATCACTAAAGTATAAACGACTTAGAGGTGTACACAAGACACTTAATCTATTCTCTAGACAGGGTTTCACAGGTCAAAAGTACTCATTATCAACTAATCAAGTCTATTCTTTACTATGTAACCTAACAGTAATATTCTACTTAATAAAAAAGTAGGTACTGCAAAAAGGAATGGAGGAAACGGGAAAGAGGATGAGGAATGAAGGAAGGGAAGGGAATGAAAGTAGAATTCTACAATTCTTCAAATTTCTACAATGCCTATCTACTACAATTTGGGGGGTTTATATAGACTACAAGGGGAGGGAGGCTTGTGCAGTGCCAAACATCTCAAGGCTATGCTAAATGGACTCTATATGACTCCATAATGACTCTATATGACTCATATTGCCATATGACTCTATATGACTCATATTGCCCATATGACTCTATATGACTCATATTGTCATATGACCCATGTTGTCATTATGACTCCATATGACTCTTATTGTCATATGACTCATACTTTGGCAGAGTAGATCTTTGATTGTAATAGCTAAGCCTAATAAACTGATGACTCACTGCTATTGGGGTCTAATCTATACATTCTAGCTTATTCTCAAATTCCTATGACATCATAGATTATATAAGTTATTTAACTTGAGCAGAATGTTAGAATAATATTAGGGGTCCCAGGAGTTGATAGGGGAATAGGGGAAAGAAAGAAATATAAATGTCTATATATAATGGGAGGGTCCATTTGATTTGATTCAACTTGCCAAAATATGTCTTGGTTTTATAGTAGCATATGAAATAGCCACAAAAACACAATATTCATAGTAGCATATGAAATAGCTACAAAAGGACCACAATATTCATGTCCACTTACTTCAAATTCCAATTTGAAGTATGACAACGGGGGACTCGACGGAATGAGCAATAACCAGGCTTGGCCTCTATCGCAATCTCCAGTCGCGCAGCGTGTGCTGTATACGCATCCCGTTTTGTAATCGAACACCGCCGCCGATCGCTGGACGCAGTCGAAGTCCGCGTGCGTATACTATTTGTTGAGAAATACGAGCCGAACCGACACCACAGACTACGCCTCGCCGATTGCACTCTCGAGTGATGCTTACGGCGACGACGGGGGCCAGGAATCACGCAAGAGCGGCCCTTGCTAGATGGGACCAATACGAGCATAGGTGTAGACATGGGCTCACCAGCGTGGGCTAGGGTGTGAGAAAGAGAGTGCGATTGGGTGGGGTGTGGACGACTGAGAGCCATCTGCCCAATGAGCGAGTATCCCGAACCCAGAGTGGCTTCAAGCCCCGGTCCATTGGCGGGTGTCCGAACAAGCGGAACCCCGGCGAATGGCCATGAATCGGGGGGGGAGTCTGTCACTGAGCGTCTACCACACAGGATGGGGACAGAAGAGACGGGCGACGCTGCTGTGTGAGTGATTGCGGTTCTCTTGGGGGAGTGCAAAAATGAGTGAGTTCCTGGCTGTAAACAGAGCAGGGACTGATTTAAGAGCAAGGAGCCAGGTAGAACAACTACAAAAAAGCTTGCCGCCATAGATCAACGCCCCAACGCCGCCAGTAGCCGATTGAGCCACGAACAAATCAACGGCTGCGTACCTTATTCATTTACCCCTCTCACAATCCCACCCTGGCAGCTGAACCCATATGAACCAGGCTCTAGACTGCGAGTCGCCCTTGGATCCCGCTCAACGACGGCGCAGGTAAGTCCGTACAAAAACGATTTTTTATTGTGAATAAATTTATCCGCGCGAATGCGCTACAAACCGTTTGTCATATGGGTACCAAACCAAACGTTTGTCATTGTTTACCAACTTTTGTCTACGGGTCACGCCCACGAGAGCTGTCGAAGACGACGACGTCTTGATTTCCATCTTACAACGAGGATGCCGTCTCAGCACTCCGAGCAGTCAGCGAGGATCAGGCACATACCTTATTCTTGCTCCTATCCATTTCTCAGTCCAGTTCCCGCCCTTCCCATTCCCTTCCTCCTCCAACGTTGTCGTCGTTTGTTCTAAGCTGTTTGTCGTTCTAGTTATGCGCACGCCGCGATCGACGCCTTCACGACACGCTAATGCCGGTAACAGTCTCCTGGGGCTAAGAACGAAGTAAGTCCCTCGGCGCTTAGATGCGAACGTACCCAGCCACCTTTGTCGACGCAGCATGTTTTTTCAATACCTGGCTGGCTTGATGGACAGACAGGGTGCGTCTCCTCCCATTCTCTTTCGCTCTTTTTTCTTTTCCTGCTTCATCCTCTCGTCTTCACTTTTCGTCTTCTTGTCCTTGTTTCGTCCTGTTTCGTACCCGTTTGTACTCGTTCCAGTTCGCCTTGTTCCCATTTCAATCATCCCCAATTTCGTTTCCTCGCGACCTCGTTCCTCCTCATTTTCGCTCACATCCTTCACCCCGTGTCGCTATCGTTTCGCCTCGTTTCGCCTTTCTTTCGCCTCTCCTCTTTATTCCTGCTCATCTCATCACCCTCGCCTAATTTCTCCTCGCTGCGCACTGTGTTACATCACATCACTAACCGTCCTCCCCACAGCATGCGGCGCCCTGCGTTCTCCTGCATCAAACCCGCATCCATGACAACGCGGTCATCCCGTCCCTCGCGAGTTAGTCTGAGAGGAGAAGACGAGCCGCGTCTGGCGTGGTGTGTACTCGAGTCCCTCCATTCCCACCGTGTTTTGTTCCCACATGTTGGTACTTCTTTTGGCGTTTCTGCTTCTATTGGTACTTTCTGTGGGTGGGTGTTTGCGTTGGTGTTGGTGCTTGCGCTTCTCCTTCTGCGTCGTGTCGTGCGTCCTCTTCTACATCCCCCCCTCTCGTTCTCACCTGTGTTTCCTGTTCATGTTGTACTCCGCGTTCCCGAGGGCCCGCCATCTGGCCTGTCGGCCCGACCTCTGCACAGCAACCGCCAAGTCCAGATCAACGCTGCGCAGGGACATGGCCACCCTGTGAACCGATACATCTCGGGTTGGAGTTGGTCGTGGGGGGTGGGGTGCTTGGTGTGATGGTACTGGGCGTGAATAGATCATGGTGTGGTAATACGAAATGGGAAGTGATCGGGGTGGTGACAGGGGCAGGGATTGTTGGTGAGTTGAAGTGTAACAGATGGTGAAGTGTGAGCCCACGTCCCGTGGGTGAGGACGAGGGATGGACTGGGGGACTCGCCCTGCCATTACTTCAAGCGGATTTGATGGAGCAGGTGGAGCGGCCATGGGCCTCAGAGCCGCAGGTCAAGCATTTTTGAATGTGACTGTTGTGGCATGGCAAATGGAGCAACGGCTCTCGTTGAAATGTGCATGCAGACCTGCTCGGCTTTTGGGTGAGTAGATCTTGTGGGTTGGGTTTGGAAGATAACGTCGAGAGCGATTGGAGTTGAGTGAGCTGTGGTTGTAGAGGGCTGCAGAATCTATAAGACCACGGTCGACGTCGATCCGACTCCATCCTGTGAAGTCGCCGTCTTCCATCTCTTGCAAGCGTTTGGCACGGAAGACATGTGGAACTCGAACATCGTACAATAGGTTTAGATAGTAAGGTAATGATTGATAGAACAGAGGTAGGTATGCAACCCCTGCGAGCAACGTGAGCGTACGTAGTAAAGTGTTGCCCGTGGTAAGGAAGAGGCCGGTTGAGAGAACGTCGAGTACAGCATTAACACTTTAAGGAATAGGTTGAAGGTGGGGGCTTGCATGTAAGGGAGGGTTTCCTGGACCCTGGAAGCCTTCAACCGTGTAGTTCAGTGAGGCAGACGCTAGGGGTTTCCACGTGGTGGTCGTGATGAGCTTGTGGAGTTGTTGTGGCCGGAGCTCATGCCCAGTGACTTTTCAGAAAGTTGTGGCAGGTCGTGACAACCAATTTTTAGACTATACCCATCACAGACAATGAGTTTTCCAGTTGGCACTGAAGTGTGAATGAGCATAGTAAGCTGAATCAAATATTAATCATTGTAGCTTATTGAAAACATTTGTATTGTCCCCTCGTGTTCATTATATGCAGGAAATAGTTGTAGAAAGTTGCCATGGGAGTATAGAAGTGATATGGAGGTGCTAAATATTACAAGCAGCCCTGCGCCATGGTTGGTGCCAGATCAGCTGCATGCTTTGGCACTCGCTCCGTCGTGGTCCATGTTGTCTTCGTGTTGTAATGTGTCCTTACGGCTAGCCTCACCTTCGCAAACCACTGGGGCTATCGTACTCCATGCGCGGGGTTGACGACCCTGACCTTGCTGCTTCCTACTAGTGGCCGTCAGAATAAGTAATCCCAGGGGGCTCACTAACTTACCTGCAAAGAATCTCTCGAGTTTTTTTGCGCCCTTCCACACCAATCCATTGCAGATTGCTCTGCCGCACAATGATTGTGTCAGTGGTGAATTTGTGACTTCATTCGTGTTCATGTCGTTGACACTGGCCTTGAGTTTGGTTCATCAAGTAGACTGTCAACACTTGGGCTCAAGTCCCGGTGGGTTGGGAGCAAACAATGTCGTTGGTGATGGGCACCAAGTTGGGGCGCATATATGCATTAAAATTCAAGAGTCCGCGGGTCAATGGTACCATCAAACGGGCATGGTTTCAAAGAGCGCTGAGTTCGATGTAGGTCGAAGTGAGAGGGGGGGGTCGCTATGAAATTAGGAGGAAACTCACCAACACCAAGCACCCCTGCTCCTTCACTGACCACCTTTCGCTACTTGTAGGCCAGTACAATACCGACATTTGTAAAACTGTACTGATCTGTCGCGTTGAGCTGATATCATGGAGTAATTGCAAAGCTGACACATCCGTTGTCACACTCAGTGGGGTTTTCACTAAATGCTTTGGATGTACGGATCAGTCTAGATAGATCGGGACAGTCACCCAAGTGTTGCAGGCTAGAGGTTGTTGTGTTATCGATAGTGATGGCTTTTGGGGGGATTATACTACCAGAGTAGTACAAATAGGGGAATAGGAGTGAAAAGGGGAAAACATCGGAGGTAAGAAAGACACAAGAAAGTTAAGATAAACTTCCCAACACAACAATACAGGACTACTCAACAAGTGAATAATATGTAGGTAGACACAAAACAAATAGTAAACTGACTGGGACAAGTAATACTGAGATGAAGGATAATCCTGACTGAGTATACTAGCAATGGCTCCAATAATACAAAACTGCAATATGACCTTCAACTTGATTGAAGCTCTAGGTCGGACGTTTCTGCTAGATCACTTCCAATATTTACTAAAACACCTATAGATCGTTCTATATCTAATGCTTAGCCAGCAACGGTCTATACGAAATCAATATACTGGGGAGCAATCACTAAAGTCTCAAGACACTTAATCTATTTCTCTAGCAGGGTTTCACAGGTCAAAAGTACTCAATTATCACTAATCAAGTCTATTCTTTACTATGTAACCTAACAGTAATATTCTACTTAATAAAACGTAGGTACTGCAAAAGAAATGGAGGGAAGAGGATGAGGGATGGAGGAAGGGAAGGAATGAAAAGTGGAATCCAAGTGATTCTGCAATTCTGCAATTCTACAATCTTTTGAATGGAGAATTCAGGTTTATTCCTGCAATTCTTTGAATTCTATAATGCCTATCTAACTACAATTTGGGGGGTTTATATAGACTACAAGGAGGGAGGCTGTGCAGTGCCAAACATCTCAAGGTCTATGCTAAATGACTCATATTATCATATGACTCATATTGCATAGGACTCATACTTTGGCAGAGTAGTCTTTGATTTGTAATAGCCAAGCCTACTAAATGATGACTCCACTGCCTATTGGGCTAATCTATACATTCTAGCTTATTCTTCAAATTCCTATGACATCATAGGATTATATGAAGTTATTTTAACTTGAGCAAGAGCAGAATGTTAGAATAATAATTAGGGGTCCCAGGAGTCGATAGGGGAATAGGGGAAAGAAAGAAATAATGTCTATATCATAATGGGAGGTCCATTTGATTTGATTTCAACTTGCCAAAATATTGTCTGGGTTTATAGTAGCATAGCCTGAAATAGCTACAAAACCCACCAATATTCATTAGTCACTTACTTCAAATTCCAATTTTGAAGTATGAACATCTGCAGGCAACATTAAATCGATCGTCCTTGATTGCCAAACGACTCATATTTATCTTGGCCACAAGATGAAATGGCATAATAGCAATCTATAAAAAACAAAATGGATGAAAGAAAAAAAAATGTACAACTACTCATCGGTTGGTTAAGACTACATCAACTTTATACTCTGTATTGGTACTCTAGCAACTAGACTTCTTGCAAGCTCGAAGTCTGTCTCAGGAGCATTGTCTACTCCTACCTTTACAAATAAGGCAGTAATATCATGAAAGATGACATGAGAGTAAATGAATCCATACTGCAACAAAAGTTATAACTCCACCTTTATCTTCGTGACTTCGAAACGAAATCAATAGCTGGACAAAATGACCAAGCTGATTGATTATCCCGTGAGCCAATTCCTACAACCTAAACGAGGATGGAAGAGAGAAGTTCGCTAGCGGATATTGGGAGTTCGTTTGGCTTCGATGATGACTTTATAAATCGATCGACCTCTGAGTGGTGACATTTTGCATGGTTTCGATAAGAATGGTGGTTTAGGTGAGGCGGTGGATTTACCAAGCTGCACCCACTTTTCCCTATTGACATCATATTGGATATCAAAATGGGAGGAAGATTGTCGAGGCGTGTGAAGTCGCAATAATTTCTGAGTTCAGAAAGGAGAGCGTCTTGGAATTGAGGGAAAATGGATTTGAACGAGAGGTGGAGTCGTAGTGTGATGATATTAGCGTGATCTGAAGAAGGAAAGCTCCATTTATCTGGTGAGGACAGCAGGAATAATAGCAGTGTGAATGTTTTGCATGATTGGTGGTGGTAGCATCATATTTTTCACAAGTAGTATCGTGGTTTTGTTTTATGAACACATTGTTCAACATGCATATGACGCAAGAAAGCTATCACGTGAAAACATGGGAACTTCTATTTGTGAAAAGGGGTCCTATCAATATCAACCACAACTAGTCGTTTTTCTATATTCTGAGTCAAATGAAAATGGTAACTTATAGTCTTTGCAAACTGATTTGACAGTATTCAACAGATTATCCTGACATGCAGGCAACATTGAATTAATGGTAGGCACAATAATCTTTTCATGTTCCAATACAAATTCATATTCATTTGTTATGAAATACTATCTTCTGCCGGGGAAGGATTCATGACAATTTTCTTCTTCTATACTTTTTGCAAAGCCGTAGAGTCGGAAGTAGTTAGATATAAGATTCCTATCACTGATAGTTTTTATCCAGTATGGATCGAAGACATACACCTTTAAGGTGTGACCATTTGGTACAAATGACTCGAGGAGATGAAAGGGAAATCTAGAAGCATGCCATGGGGGGGTGGGGGGCTAGGGTACTTTAATGTCTTTACTATATGACTATTGGCATTCATATTCCCTATAATGTAACAATGGCAATTTCCATCCATCTTCCCTTACTAATTTATTATCTCAGTCGTTTATTTCGTTTCTCTGACTAACTACCATATTTTTGATTAAATGGTTTCTCTACTAACGTCTGCCAACGACATTTTGATTATATCATTATCTTCTAGACTGACTGATAGATTTAATATTCCAATGCAGGCACTTTTACTAAATGTGGTGCAGGCCACATTAAAAATACACTATCTATAATCAAGTTTGAATCAGAAAATAATATAATGAATAGGTATTTACGTGGAAATATGATGTGGAGATATAAATCTATACAATCATAAAGGGTAGCGTTGGTTGGATTGTCCTCATGTGAGTCCATTTGTGGGCGTTGTTCTGTGATGGTTTCCTTTAAGGAATGGATGGGAGTTGTTACCTGAGCTGGAAACAAAGACAAGTGCTCACGTCTAAGTGCACATGGTTCTTTCTTTGGGTGGAAACGACAGACTTGACTCTTCTGTTCTGTATTGTGTGCTGTAGCTAAGTCAATAAGACAACAACGTCCGCAGGGGAGGATGAGTAGGGGTTAGATCTGCGCTGGTGCCATGGTGAAAGGAACTTCCAGTGTAAGTAAGTGTCTCAACTTCTGGTGAAGCTGAGGCTCGACCAGTTGCTCGGCTGTTTTGGCATGCCATAACTGTCCGTTTGGCGTTGCGCAATCGGGGTGCACGTTGCGAAGAGCTTTCATGGCTCCATAAGCTGAGGCAAAAAATAGACTGCTTCGATGACTATCGAGCGTAGTTGTAAGATACGAAGACAGGAAGAAATACATTCATTGTGTAAGTAATATAGGTGTAGTAACAAAGGGGGGCTAAAGGAGACAGGGGATAGGAGAGCAACGTACCTTGCCTGATAGACCATGATAAGCAACCCTATCCATACAGCTATGGCGCACCACTGTTATCACAGAGGGTTTGATAAATCACGCATATGGTTATAAGAGGTAATGATATAAACGACCTGTACTTCGAGGTGACAGCATAATTTTTTTAGATCAAAAACACTTGTAAATTGCCCTAGCACTTTTGATCACTCACCTGTAGCAGTACAGATCATAAGAATTAATATATTGGTAATCACGACCGGGCTGCCATGATCTATCAACCCCACTAATGAAGACACATCTGAGGTGTACATTTGTGGTACATAACCCCTCCTCCCCAGTCTTTGCCAGATCATGTGGCCATCTTTTTTCAACCCACGGTTCCTCAACCCTTGACCTCGTCCAGTGGGCATGATACCGCCTTGTTACCAAATATACTCAGCCTGCACCGTTGTCCCAGTAACGAAGGTCAAGACATTGAATCTGGCATAATCTGTCACCCCTTGCCCACCACGCTTGATCAGTCTACAGCCTTGATCAGTCCATACAGGTATGACTGCATTCCTAACAACTACATATACTAGCTGCCGCTATTCTCACCCCCCTACACCAGTTGGTACTACAAACAACTACACCTCCTCTTCCTGTTTCATACGGCAAGACTTGCTTCGGCTAATGACTCCCCCGCCAATGCTACCACCGCCTACCTACCCCTCTTCCATTGGCCATATACTGTTCAATGTCCCTCCATCCAGGCTCAGTACAAGTTGTGCCAATGTTTCCGAGAGTGCTTCTGTCCCATGGCATAGGCATGGGCACACTCGAAGCCTCAACTCTTTCAGCGCGTTCCTGCCAGATCTGATCCTGCCAATCATGGAACTGGAGGATTCGACACATTTCCTCTTTAAAAAGCATAGCACTCCTTTGCCACCTGTGTGCTCGCCTTTTGCCCTTGACGTTTGCACCACTCCTATCTGAAGTGGGCTGAACATCCATTCTTAGCTCATGTAATCTTGAAGAAAGACAAACAAACCTTCACTCATGTTTTCTGACATTTCTCCTGAGTTGTTTGTCCGCTGACCATCCATATCCATGAAAAGTTTGTCCACCCTTCGGAACTATGGCGTTGTCGCCGGCTCTAGAGACTCCATATGTCAGAGTCCTCTAAAGGCAAAAACAGATGTGGGTTGCCCCCCCCGACTATCCCAAGAGATAACCGCGATATGAGAAGGGCTGTGGCCGGTTCTTCCAATACTGTTTTTGGAGAAGTTGATCTGTGCTGGATAGTATTGTGAGAGTTGGTGCTCCTTGGTAATTTGTGCTGCTGCTGAACGCGAACATATCGGTACTTTAGACTATACCATTGAGCTCAATGATGAGTAGTTGTCATCATAGATCAGTGGGATTGTGTGAGCATGCCCCACATGTGCAGGTGCCATTCGTACACCAATTCGTGGAATTTCGTGGCGCCACGAGTATCATATGGAAGATTAGAAGGCAGCATCACACATATCGATTCTTCAAAAAATGAAGGGGCAAGTGGGATCGCATTGATGCGGCGTCACGAGGCCGACACTAGAAGGAGTGCCCTCTTGACACTTTGCCAGGCTGTGATGCAGTGCATTAAGGTGTGTTCAACGATCCGTGATTACAAGCCACCTGGGTTCGGTTTGGATGTGGCAGGAGTGCGTCTAACTCTAGCCGTAGCATGGCGTGATGTCCGTGAGGTTCCGTCCTTGAGCCAGCAGAAGCCAGGACTGATGATCACTTCAGCTGGCCTTGGCCCAGGCTTCATCTGTGGTCGCTAACCACCTCCGCATCTTCTTGTGCTATAGTTTGGAGCCTGACCTTCGCCGCACACGGCTACAATCATAATCATATATCAATGCTGTAGTACGGATTATGATACATCAGGGATAATAATCACACCATTGCAACAATTTAATGAAACGGCGTGATAGATCATCTTGGGTGCCCACCTTCTAAACTGCGCTTTGTAACGGATTGTCTCTGATTCCCCAGCTTTCCCAGGCCTGTATGAGGGAGGTGATGTTGATGACCATGCCATGCAGGGAGTCGCTGATATCCTTGACGTGTCCAGCCGTGTTCGGCGCGCATGGCTAAACGTCTTCCTGCACCTTTTTTAGCATCTTAGTATCTATTTGGAGTTCACGGTTCAAGCTGTACATTCCCTATGCGAACACAGACGAACATACATATGCACTGTACCTTCCGCAGTTTATTCTCCAAAATGAAAAAAAAAAAAAAAAAAAAAAAAAAAAACTTTTTTTTCAATCTAAAGTATCACGTCAGGACCTTGGGCCGGGACA